>CM059997.1:17433404-17475783 GCA_030463065.1 Aphidoletes aphidimyza | reverse complement strand
CACACACACACACACACACACACACACACACACACACACACACACACACACACACACACACACACACCCGGGGGAGTTTGTTTTGCGAATTTGTTCTCCGACCGGGCGCCTCCCCAGGTGGCGGATGGGGGAAAGCTCGCTCACAGAGAGGGTACCGGGGAAATAAAATACTCGGGGCGGACCAAAAGACAAAGGACGGATACACGGATTACGAGTACCATACACGAGGAGGATCTGATGGCAAAGGGCTGGTGGTCGCAGCATTCTGTTCCCTGAGTAAAGCGGGTGAAAACCGCTCCAAATGGCGAGCAGGCTAATGTTTGCGCTGCCTCCGTCCTGGTAAAACCTTGGCAGGCCTTCGGGTACGTTCAAACCCTAACACCAGGCAGCTCACCTGGTGCCGTAGGCTCGGATGTAACATTCCCGACTAATGCTGATCTGGCTCTGAGCACCATACCCCATAAGGGATGGTGCCAACCCTTGCATGGCCTACCTTTCTGGATAGATAACCATGGGATCTAAAAGGCAACTACGATTTTAGGGGGAGATAGCGGCCCGGAGGGGGGACCCAAATTACAACGATGTCCAAAAAAACAACACCAACTGGAGGAGACGATGCCGCTAGCATCTTCGGAAGGAGAGGAGGTATCATGAGGTCGCCACAGCTGATAATAAGGCCGACCGAAGCAAAAGAGCAAATAGGAGAAAAAGCCCGTCTGACAGAAGTTGAGAAGGCCATGGAGCTGGCCAAAGAGCTGGACGACTTTGTAAAGACAAAGACGAACCTCCATAGAGAGATAGCTAGGAGGACAACGGAGTTGAGGAAGCAAATGGCTGCCGTGTTGAAAGAACAACAGCATTGGCAAAAACGGGCGGAAGAGGCCGAAAAGGCACTCGAAGAAGAGAAGAGGAAAGTAACCTCCTCATCATTGCGGCCATTCGCCACACCGAAGAGGAATAGATCGGAGTCGGAGACTCCGAAAAGCCCGTCGGGAGAAAGCGCTAGGCCACCCAAAGTGACGAGGACCGGAGACGCCAGGTCCATGGAGTGGAGCAAGGTCGTAGGCCGTAGCAATGCCAAAAAGGCAGAGGTCCCCAAAAACACCAGGGGCCAAGGCAAACCTACGGAGAAACAAAAACCGAAGGAGATAAAGAGGGTGAAAGCGGAGGCCCTCTTAGTAGAAGTGGGCGAAGAGGGATCGCACGCCGACATTATAAGGAAATTGAGGCAGGACGGAAGCCTCAAAGACCTTGGCGATAAAGCGACCAAAATCCGACGCACGCAGAAAGGCGACATGTTGATCGAGCTGCAGAAGGACCCAAAGGTCAAAAGTGCAGCCTTCAAAGAAATGCTGGAGAAGGCCCTGGGTGAGGGAACAAAAGTGAGAGCGCTGTCACACGTGGTCACAGTCCAGGTCAGAGACCTGGACGAAATCACAACAGCGGAGGAGCTAAGCATGGAACTGAATAAGCAGTTCACGCTGGACGAAGAAATCAAGGCGACCAGCATTTACCTACGAAAATCTTTCGGGGGAACACAGACAGCGCAGCTCAGACTCCAGGCGGGGGATGCACAAAAGCTGTCGGAGAGGGGCAGGATCAAGGTTGGCTGGACAATGAACGTGATCAAAGTCATTGAGCAGGTTGAAGTGCAGAGATGCTACAAATGCATGGGCTTCGGGCACCTGGCGAAAAACTGCCAGGGAGAAGATAGATCAAAGTGCTGCAGAAAGTGCGGCCAGGAGGATCACTTTGCCAAGACCTGCAAAAACGAAGCCAAGTGCCTGTTGTGCACAGGAGAAAATAACAAACACGTGACAGGGGGACGAAACTGCCCAGCTTATAAGGAGGCAGCAACAAAGAAATGAACATGAGGATTACACAAATAAACCTCAATCACTGTGACACAGCACAACAGCTTCTCTATCAATCCTCGATAGAATCCAGCTATGACGTAGCGATTATCGCTGAACCCTACCAAGTACCCGAGGGGAACGGTAAATGGATAGCTGACAAATCCGGAAAGGCCGCAATAACCGTGATGGGGAAATTCCCCATCCAGGAAATTGTTTCATGTGACGAAGAGGGCTTCGTGATAGCAGTAATAAACGGCACCGTCATTTGCAGCTGCTACGCGCCTCCGAGTTGGCCCATTGAACAGTTCAATAGAATGCTCGACGGGCTTACAGAAAAACTGATCGCGAAACCAGCGGTCGTCGTCGGCGGAGATTTTAATGCATGGGCGAGAGAATGGGGTAGCAGAACCACAAATCCGAGAGGCTTCAGCCTGCTTGAAGCCCTTGCAAAGCTTGACGTAAGTCTTGCCAACGTGGGCACAACGAGCACGTTCCATAGAAACGGCCGCGAATCGATAATAGACGTGACATTCTGTAGTCCGAACCTGATGCAGAACCTGGACTGGAGGGTATGTGAAAGCTATACCCATAGTGACCATATGGCGATAGAGTTCACCATCAACAGGACATCAAAAAAGACGAGACTGGAGAAAAAATCGAACGACCGGAAGTGGAAAACCAAGATGTTCGAAAAGGAACTCTTCGTAGAAGCTCTCCGAGAAGACGGTGGTCGTAGAGACTTGACACCAGATCAGCTGACGAAAGCCCTGATGAGGGCATGTGACATGACGATGCCGAGGAAACTCGAGCCGAAGAACTGGAGACGACCAGCATACTGGTGGAATGAGGAAATCAGCTCCCTGCGGGCTAAATGCCTCAAAATCAGGAGGCAGATGCAAAGAGCCAAGGACGAAAGCTCAAGATTAGAGCGGAGAGAAGAGCTCAATGAGGCAAAACATGATCTCAATCGCAGTATTAAAGCGAGCAAGAGAAAATGCCATAAGGAGTTATGCAAGGAAGCAGACGATAACCCATGGGGGAGTGCCTACCGAATGGCAATGAAGAGGCTTCGCGGCCCATCAATGCCGATCGAAAAGTGTCCGGAGAAACTAAACGCTATAGTCAGGGGTCTCTTTCCGCAACACGAACCTACGACTTGGCCGCAACAACAACGCGACCAAGAGGATGCCATCATACATCCAGTGTCCACGGAAGAGCTTCTAGCAGCAGCCAAAAAGATGAAAGCAAACAAAGCGCCGGGCCCTGATGGGATCCCAAATATAGCTCTGAAAACGGCGATACAAGCGTACCCAGAAATGGTTAGGGCGACAATGCAGAAGTGCCTCGATGAGAGCCACTTCCCAAACACATGGAAAAGGCAGAAACTGGTTCTCCTACCGAAACCAGGAAAGCCACCGGGAGATCCATCGTCCTATAGGCCTATATGCCTACTGGACACCCTGGGAAAGCTGCTAGAAACAATAATCCTGAACAGGTTGAGGGAATACGCGGAAGGCAACAACGGACTGTCTAACATGCAGTTCGGTTTCCGAAAAGGCAAATCAACTGTAGAAGCCATCATGAAAGTTGTAGAGAGTGCAGACAAAGCACGAACAAAGAAGAGACAAGGTTCCCGCTTCTGCGGAATAACCACACTAGACGTCAAAAATGCCTTCAACAGCGCAAGTTGGGAAGCCATAGCCGGAGCACTGCAGAGTATCGGAGTGCCCTGCTCTCTGAACAAAATACTGGGGAGCTATTTCGAACACCGGCTTCTTCTGTATGACACCGATGAAGGCCGAAAGGAGTACAAAATCACTGCAGGCGTACCACAGGGTTCCATCCTGGGACCGACACTGTGGAACATAATGTACAATGGAGTGCTGAAATTGAATCTACCTAGAGGGGTAGAAATTGTTGGATTCGCAGACGACATAGTCATCATAGTAATGGGAAAATCTCCTGAGGAGGTAGAGACCCTTGCCTCAGAGGCGATAGAAGAAGTGGGAAAATGGATGAGCACTGTCAAACTACAGCTAGCTCACCACAAAACCGAAGTAATGCTAGTAAGTAATTGCAAGAAACCGGTGTCAGCAAAAATCACAGTCGGAGAACATGAAATAACTTCAGAAAGACATCTGAAGTACCTCGGAGTAATGTTGGACGACCGTCTGAATTTTAATGAACACGTTGAGTACATCTGTGAAAGGGCAGCCAAGGCCCACACAGCAATAGCGAGAATAATGCCGAACACGTACGGCCCAAGAAGCAGCAGAAGGCGCCTCCTAGCAAGCGTCACCACGTCTCAGTTGAGATACGGCGGCCCAGCATGGTCAAACGCGCTAGAGACAAAGAGAAATCAGGTTCTGTTCAACAGAGTACACAGATTATCAGCGATGAGAGTAGCGAGCGCGTACAGGACCATATCTTACGATGCGGTCTGCGTACTAGCGGGCATGACTCCTATCACCATAATGATAGGCGAGGACAACCAGTGCTACAACCTGAGAAAGACAGACGCGTTGAGTGCTAGACAAGCACGGAAGCAAGCAAAAGAGGAGTCGATGCGAAGATGGCAGACGGAGTGGGACGCCTCGGAGAAGGGCAGATGGACCCACCAACTGATCCCAAACATAGCAGCCTGGACAAACAGAAAACACGGCGAAATAAATTTCGATCTGACGCAGTTCCTCTCAGGCCACGGGTGTTTCAGAAAGTACCTCCACAGATTTGGGCATGCAAGATCACCCTTCTGCCCTCACTGTGAGCAAACCGAAGAAACGGTCGACCACGTAGTCTTTTCCTGCCCCCGATTTGAATCGGAACGAGCGGAAATATTGACCCTGGCGGGGCAAAACACAATAGCGGAGAACGTGGTACAGAGAATGTGCGCAGACGAGAACATATGGAACGCAGTGGGAGACGCAGTTTCCAAAATTATGTCCAGACTAAGGACAAAATGGAACGAAGATCAAGCAGCAGAAGAACAAGAAACAGAAACGACGGGCGCGTGAGCGCAGCAGGCCCCCCCGAAGTAATACCTAACGGTGGTCCCGGGGAGGATCAGCAGGAGACCGGGAGGCGGGTTTTAGTCGGTAAGAATCCGGCACACTGTCGCGTAGCTACGACGAACTCAGTGTCTATGCAAGATTTCCCCCCTCCTAACAAAAAAAAAAAAAAAAAAAAAAAAAAAACATACATACATACACTTACTCTTAAGTATATACATATAGCACTTACATATATATACAGAATGAAAGACACACATCAGAAAATAGATATAGCGAAAAGCCTGAAATGCGAATGATTCGCATACTTTAAGCGTACCGAGCTCTATTTTTTAAGTATACAAACAAAACAAAAGCGAAAAAAAGATTGCATAAAAGACGGATTCGATAGTGAATGACGAGATGAAAATGCAAAAAGAAGAAGAAGAACAACAGCGGGACAAAAAAATAGAAAAACGACCGAGAATATATCGAAGAAGCATCCTCATTGATACACTACATGATGCACGTATTCACGTTTCTTTCCGAATCTCATTCGTCGTTTTCTTTCGATTTGGTTACTGTTGCTTATTCTACTCAAAACTGTTGTGTTTTTCTTCCATTTGCAAGTGTTTTTTTGTTGTTGTTATTGTTGTTGCTGTTGTTCTATGCCCAGTGCCTCTATTCTTCGTTTCTTTCGATCTTTTCAAATTCGAATCGGGAATATACTATATTGTCTGCATAACCCCACGTGCGCGCATCGCTCATCGGGGCTACCAATTTTCTTCTTTTTACAACACACGGTGTGCTCTTTCGCTTCGAGCGTATTCATTTTCATTTTACTTGAATATCTTTTGGTGTGCCTTTTTTGTTGTTGCTCTTTCGCTCTCTCCATCGTTTCGTATTCACTTCGCTATGCATTATTCTTAATCGAAAAAGAAGAAGACGACGAAGAAAAAATAACAACGCAAAAGCGATAGCGACGGTGAATTTTCCGAATCGCGATTATTATTGTTCTTGTTACTAATATTCGTTTTCTTTTCGCTGCCTCCTTTCACCTAATACATTTTCATTTTATGGTAGCGCAATGCGTTTTCTTTAGGTTGTTCCACATCGTTGGGGTTGCGGGTGCGGGGGTGTGTGTGCTTGAAATACTTTTCAATGATTGAAATCAACATTGAAACGAATTTGAATCAATTCATATCCACTTGTGCCCGGCCTAAGTCATGTCATTTTGCCTACTGTTGCTATTGCTGCCACGGCAGCTGCTTGACTGCGTGTTACACTTTCGTGAAAATGATAAATACCAACATATATTCCCATTGTCAGTTGAACTTGCAAAAAAAGACTGTATGCTCAGATTGCCTCAATGATCATAGTACATTTTGCATTTTGCATTTTGTTTTGCTCTCTCATCCATTCGTTTTTCTTCATCTATTTCAATAGATTCGCAGCATTAACACTATGTTGTATATATGTGTTGTTGTTGTTGTTTTTTTTATTTAAAAAATTTTTGTAGTCAAATTTCCATTTAATTTTCAATTTCGTTGCTATAAGATTTCAATTCGGAAATTCCAAATCTCACACGAGTCCTAGTGAAGAAAACCAAGAGCACATGAATCGAAAAGAGAGATGAAATGGTTTGGTGGCTGATCAAAAGTGTATTTGATTCGACCTTTTTGGTGCGCTCGTCTGTCGCCCATGCCACATCCATTGCCTCATGCTCGAATTCATCCAAATATTCGAATCTGTCTTATATGTACTGGCTGGATGCTGTGTGTTTTATTTTTTATTCTATTTTGTTATTCCATCTCTTATTCGTTTTCTTTAACTTGGTTTTGCATCAAATCTATTTTTCCATCGTATTCCATTTTCTTATTACGCCCCAAATATATTCGTGCTGGAGTTTAGTTGTGTGTTCTTTTTTTTCTGCTTCGTTCATGCTTATCCCGAAAAAGAAATAAAATATAATGCGCCACATCATTTGCCATTCGCTTTCGAATGTTACAGAGCAGCAAAAAAAACAACAGTGAGGAGCGAGATAGAGAATGAATCTATGATGAATAAGCATACAGAATCGAATGAGTGTGAGCACATACACTGTGTACGTGCATGAATGTGTGGCCGTGTATGTATGCGGGGGGGGGGGGGGGAATCGAAATATGCCAAACCGTTTCGGATTTTTCGTTTACATATATCCCCCGTCGCATATACAACGAGAGTGTTATAGCACCTATATCCTCCACACACACACACCCCAACGAAACCGAAAATGGAATACGGATTTTTATCGTACGACCCAGCACCATAAGCAATTGAAATGGCAGAAGCACTACCAAACAGATCTCTCTCGCTCTATTCTCGGGGTTCACTGTTTTGAGTTGTTTGTGTTCGACTGTGCCATTGCCCGCGTGCAATGCCATCGTCGCCACGATTCATCGCCTTCCAACACACACTCCGTTACACATGGAATTATTTCGGAAAAACTGGTGGCATGCCACCACCATTTGCGTATCGTGGCAACAGCCAACCAAACCGAAACAGATAAAGTAAAAGAGTCTTTTGCAAGAGCGATCGGCAACGATGAAAATTACAAAATACAGAAATACATAACAAAAACCCAACACAAAAGATGAAGAAGAAGACGATAACGACGATGACGACGATGACGACGACGATAAAAAAAACACACACACACAGAAAACAAGCAGAAAATAATAAGAAATAATAAAATGCCAAACCAACTCGAGCCATTCGCAATTCACCTCAAGTGTTTGGGGCTGCCATTCGTTCGTTCGTTTATTCGTTCATTCGGCATTTTTGGTCGAAACATACTTTTACCGTTCTGCCATTATTCTTCAATGTGAGCGCCCGCACGCCTTTTTCCTTTCTCTATTTCTCTATTCTTGGATCGGGTGGCGTGTGTGCGTGTTTTGGTAAGCGCCAAGCTGCTCTCAAGATGAAAATCCATGCGCTCATATATATATATGTATATGTTGTGTGTATGCTTACGGCTTACTCCATAACTCAAACACCTGACTTAAAACGAAGCATATAGATTTTCATTCTATCATCGCAATTGTTGTTATTCCTTCTGCAGGACACTTCTTTATTTTCTTCTTCAGGGCTTTATTTTCTCTCTCTCTCTTTCATAGTTTATTTGTTGTTTTTCGGCTTTTCTTGCACATTGTAAACTGTTATTTTCATTTTCATTTTCATTTTTATTTTTAATGTTTAAGCATTTTTCCAAGACTTAACATAGACTATTCAGATGAATAGCATAATTCGTCATCATTTGCTAACCATTTTCTTCTGTTCTGTTCTGCGGGTGTATGTGTATTTTCTGTGGTTTTGTTGTTGTTTCGATGCATTCTTCTTTCGTTTGGTATGAGACCAAAATATTTCGCTCAAGATATTTAATTTTCGGAAAATAATTTACGAAATAGATGCATGAACTATTCGTTTAAGGTTGAATATTTGCTGCTGAGCCAACATAAACAGCATAAGCCAAGTGAATACACACGCGCTGCGCCGCACCATTCGTTTTCAAGTGGTTGCTAATCGTTTTTTATTTTCTATCGTTTTGCAAAGGTTTCTCGTCACTCGCTCACACCACCCACTACTCTTCTATGATGAAAAAAAAGTAGATTTCACAAGAAATGTGTTTTTGTACAGTCATGGACAAAATTGAGTGACCGACCATATATTTTGATTTTTCAAGCATATTATGCATTTTTCACCAAAAGTGTCAAAGAAAAGTTGAAAGTACTAAAAAATTGGGGTCTAATGAGTTTTGGAATTTTCTAGCTCAATGGCTCTTGGCCGAAATACGGCCTTTCGAAAAATCGGCCAAAAATTCAATTTTGACCGTTTTTTTTCATTTTTTCAAACGGCCATATCTTGGCCAAATTCTGGCCGATTTCAATGTTCATTACCATTAATCGCATGTACTTTCTACAAGCTTCAAAATGGTATCAAAATCGATTGAATCGGTTCATTGGATAAAAAGAAATTGAATTTTTGGCCGATTTTTCGAAAGGCCGTATTTCGGCCAAGAGCCATTGAGCTAGAAAATTCCAAAACTCATTAGACCCCAATTTTTCAGTACTTTCAACTTTTCTTTGACACTTTTGGTGAAAAATGTATAATATGCTTGAAAAATCAAAATATATGGTCGGTCACTCAATTTTGTCCATGACTGTATATCACAGTGGACGGCAGTCCACACGAGTGACGAAAGCACCTCTAGTGCGAAAAGTCTACTCAGTATATATACAGCAAGTTTCGAACTTTGTATCTATGAGTCCGAGCGTTTTGTGTCATATACCATCTGAAAGGTCTTTGAAAATTAGCGCAAAAAAAGTATACACACTCTAAATTTTACCAACCACAAGTGGAGATATCGCAGTGGGAAAATTTCGGCTAATTTTCAGTTTTTCGGCCATAATCGGGGTAAAAATAGATTCTATATTTTTGAACCTGATTATTTATGATTCTACGCGTTAATACGAATCCAACAACACCCCAACCATTAAAATCGGACCATACGTTGAAAAGTTATGGCCATTTGAATTTTATTCGTGGCGCCTCCATCTATCAATTTATAATATTTTTTGGGTATGTATGTATGTATGTTCGTACCATCTCCCGATTTTTTTCAAACTTTCAGGGATTGTAGTACATGAAAAACTAAGCAACTTTTGTTCCGGAAGTTTTTGATTTGGCCGCCATCTTGGCCGTGGCCGGCCTCTAAATGCCAAAAAGTGACCACCACGGCCACAGCCACTGTGGCCGAACCACTTGATATTTCTCAGACATACGCATATCGTTGGAAAGGTATTGAGATAAGCTTCCAAACGACACCCATTTGAATTTTAAATTTTCAAGTTGGTAGGCCATTTTTGGCCAAAAACTGAAAAACGGCCACTTTCTGGCCATTTTTTCTCCACTTTTTGGCCATTTGCTCGAAAATGGCCCAAGACTTTTGATTCATATTTTCAGGGTTATTGGCCCTAACCCTGGTCTAAAATAAGCCATATCGCATATATCCCACAAAATTCGTTTTTTCGAGATATTGGCATATTTATTCAAAAGTCACCCTAAAAACACCGAAAAATGCATTTTTTTGGCACATATGCACCCTAATTTCGGGGATCAAAAACTTGTAATAATATTTAATTTGATTTTTACAGCAAATTAAAAAGAGCCAAATTAAATGTTCATCCAAAGTAATCAGTATTTTCAATAAATTTTCACTCGTACAATGCAAAATAATAGCAAAAATTCGGAAATGCAAGACATTCATTGTCAATATTCAGTTTGTGGTTTCATTTAATATACTTTCAATGAGCGCACACATTGAAATTGCATGCATTGCCAAAATCTATGATATCAAATGAAAAACCTCTGAACGAGGTAAAAATCGAGTGACAAAAGCAAAATGCAAAATACAAAATTTGTGATATGAAATTTGTGCCGAAAAAAAGTTATTTGAATTTTGTAAACAATTTTTCAGTGCATTAGTGCGTTCGGTGCGTTCGGTGCGTTGTGATGTGTTTTCGATAGCAAAAAAAAACACACAATTTCAGCAACGCACCGAACGCTCTAATGCACTGAAAAATTGTTTACAAAATTCAAATAACTTTTTTTCGGCACAAATTTCATATCACAAATTTTGTATTTTGCATTTTGCTTTTGTCACTCGATTTTTACCTCGTTCAGAGGTTTTTCATTTGATTTACATTTACTTTTAATGTAGCCATTGGATCGCCCAATTCGCTATTTTGTTTACCACTTTTTTTCTCATAATCGAAATAACATAAGAATCGTGTACTTCGGTCTTTTGTTTCTATTTAATTCCGTCTTCATTCATTGTGCACATTTTGCACCGGCTTATTGGTTTTTCGATGATAACTGGCCACTTCTTAGTGAGTAATAATTTTCAACCTTTCTTTATCCCTATTCCTCTCTCTCCCTCTTACTCTTTCATAGACTCTCTTTTTCGTATCCATCCACATTTCGTTGCATAAACGATTTGGATGAAAAGAATTGAACTTTTCTAATTATTTTTATCGATTTCGATATCATTTCTCTTACAATTCATTTTTCTCTCTATATCTCTGGTTCATTGTTGGTTTTTCATTGTGCATTTGCGCTTGAGCATGGAAAATGAAAAATTTTCATTTGAAAAGAACATATTAAAGAGGTTACTTTATTATCGCTTCTTTTTTTTCTCTCTCTCTCCCAAAAATTAAACTGTTCGTCATTTTTTTATTTGTCTCTTTCTCTCGCAATTTTTATTTACCGAATGGGAAAACGCATTTTCAATCTGCACGGCAAATACAGTCGCGCTGCTGCTGCTGCTGTTTTATTACACATCTCAATAGATATCTGTTTTTGTCGGGCAGCTTTCAATAAGACTGACTAAAAATGTAACAATTGTTTCGCTTCTTTTCCATTTTTTTTCCCTCGTGCGTGTCAATATCAATGTTCCATCGTTGCCACCACCCCTCTAGTCCAAGTTGCAGTCATATTGTGCTATTTTTTTGTTGCTGCTTCTTTTTCTTGGTGCTCATCGAGCAAATTGATCGGCCATCAGATAATATCAGACTTTAATTGATTGACAACAAGAAAATTGTTCTGGCTGTGAAAGTACGACGTTCATGAATTTGCATAACACAAGACAACCGGTCCGGCCCCCGCAAGACCACATAATAAATTTTCGCTTATTATTCGTCAATATCCATTTTCACCGAAGAGAAGACTATAGGCAATTTCAATCTGTAATAATAACCCATTTTTAACACACACACACACAAAATTCTCTCAAAATGTTTCGAAATATCGAGTTTTAAAACAACAGGAACAATTTCACAAAGCATGGCGTCTAATTAACCATACCACTTGTGTACACACATCAATTTCAAACATGTAGCACGAGCTGTGAGCATCCATATAAATTTACATAAAATATTCCATTTTGATTGAAATGCGAATACTAATTGAAAAAAATGTACGCTTGAAAACGGCGAAAATAGCAACTCCGATGCAAATATCAATGCCTTAAAAATCATTTGAAACTGTTCAAAATGGTTTCGATATAGAGAGAGAAAAATTAATAATTGCGTGTGCGGCTCAATCTGATGAGAACAATTACATGCCAAAATGCATTTTTTGTGTGTGTAAGAGTTGAGAAACAAACAAAAACACACACAGCGGCTACAAAATGTAAAGCCAATTAGCAACACCTTTGAAATAGACAAGAAAAAAGACCAACTTCAACAAACATGACGATGCATTAATCAGACAAATTTTCTGTAATTTGAACGCAATTGGATAGTGGAAAAAAATGGGCGAATGCAACACACACACACACACACACAAAACGCACACTTGAATTGGTTTATATTACATACACTCAATTGTGATTCATGGCCAATCACTCATTAGAATTCGAGATTGCGGTTACCAAATGAACGTCCTCGGCATGCATATTTTTGTTTTTTGGTTTTTCGATTGGCGTTAAAATAACAAAAACAAAAAGTCACATCCAACCACACCAGGTCGTTATCAACATTTAACACAATTTTATAATATACTGTTACTGAAAATTGAAAACAATCGAAAACAAGTACACACCAATGAACACAAGCGGTCGCATGTAACTTTTGTTAGCTAGTGCGTGCATTACTTTTTTGCTGTTATCTAGTATATTGAGAAAAATAAATTGCAATAAATCAAAACTCAAAATGATGAAAACGATGAAACAACAACAAACACATTCAATGTCGAGAACAACTTACATTCTTTTAATATATTCATTTGTTTTTTTTTCTCTCACATTAAATCTTTCTATAATTTATGAACGATTCGATTTATTTTGGTCAAATTGATTTCAAACGCAATTAAATCGGAATAATCACATGACTTATTTTCTATGTATGTTTCAGAGATTGGAGGTTGAAACGGTGGTGCTGTGAGGTAAGTAATTGGTGTTTTTTTTTGTTGGTTTATTTCATTGTATTTCTTTGAATTCTCTGAAAATTTCAGACTGAAATGTATGTCATCAACTCGAACTGTAGCTCATCACATGAAATCAATGTGAAAAGAGTAAAAAAATCCAATGTTAACCTCTTTATTTCGTGTTATGTTCAATTTTGATCATCCTTGTTTGTGGAAACAATCCATTTTTATTGATATTATCATTGTAAAACGAGATAAATCGATAAAATAGTTGTATTTTACTGAAAACATGTCAAATATGCCTCGTATATTCTCGTTATTTGTTGCAAAAAAGTGTTTCGTGTGTAATACTCTTTGAATTAATTACATTAATGATATGTGCCAAATGTTTGGCGATCGAAATCGCGAATGCATGCATCTATATAAATGTTTGGTGACGAAATTTGCATTTCGATATATATTATCTCACCATTTTCACTAATTCAGCTCAAGGAATTTACGGCTGCTGCAGCCCATCAAAACAAAATGGAAATGGAAATTGCCTGAAGAATGCCAAGTAGTGCACTTTAAAGATTGAATAAAGTGAATCGATGCATAAATGATAATACAGATGTTGTTTCGTAATTTAATAATTTTTTTGCATTGAATGATGTCAGAGATAGTGATGGAGGTAGAGGCTCGGTCGATGGTGTAGCCAGAGCCGATGTGGTCCAGTATCGTCAATTATCTTGTTTCGTATGATGGGTTTGAATGAAGTAATAAAAACTCAAGCAATTAACGATGAACGATTTGTGTGTGTACGCTAGATAGATGGGCTATTGCACGTTGATCTCCACTATTCATCGTCCCCAGACTAGTCGTGCTAGTTGGCCGTCCATGGTTTACCAAGTGAAACCTTTTTTTTTTTAATGCTGTGTATTTCTTCAATTTATACGATGTGCAATCGGCGCTCTCTTTCTCTAAATAAATGTGTAATGTTCCGAACATGATACTGCTTTAGTTTTCAATTTGTTTTTTTTTTCTTTCTTTCTCTTCATTTTTCTCGTTGTGCATTCAGCTCGCGCGTTCTAGATCATCTATCATAGTTCATCTAACATGTTTATTTCACGTAAAAAAAACCATTTGGCATTGGAGCGTATGGAGCGTTGATTATAGTTCTCACACAAAATTAGTTATGTGATAAAACTAAGCTGGCATCTGAGAGAGTTGAGCATGAAAGTGCTTATAAGCGATCGACAATCAATTGCATTATGTGATGTGTTGTGCATGCATGAGGCGCTCGATCTCCTTGGCCTGGGAGAATCGCTCTTTCTCGTGTGTTTATAATGCTGTTTTTTACTTTGGCCATATCTTTTTGGCCGAAGGTACTGTGAATCAATTTACGTATGTAGATATTAACATTGAATGCACTGCAGCTTCGATTTATGGCCCATAGTATGTCCGGTGTAGAAAATTACACATGTGAAATATGTGCATCAATGTTATGGTCCAATAGAGCGAGCAAGAGAATCGTGTCTGTCAACGCAAAACAACATCAAAAACACTCCATCCACAATGCAGACGCAAATAAATCATCAACTGTTGCAATCAAATTGAGATATCCAACAATCAACCATCATCCATTTATCTATGCGTATGAACACAACTGATAATGCATCTCTCTGCACATTTGTATCCATCCAATAAATTTATGTTCATAAACACGCGATTCGACATGTGACAACACACATCTTAATATTTCAAGTGTAATATTTTTTTCCTCCTGAGGTGCTTTTTTTCCGTCGAATGCATTGTTTTGACCGGCGCTTTTCTCTTTCCGATTGAATCGTTTGCAATCGAGACATGAGAAAGTTCACTGTTGTAATCTCACTTCTTTTTGACATTTCAATTCAATAATTTGGATATAAATCATATCAGTGTGGGCATATCTTTAAGATACAATTCTTATTCATAAATTGACCGGTTGAAAATTCCACAATCGATATTCATAAGACTTCGATACAACGCTGTTTTTGGTTCCGTTGGTTTATTGTTTTTCGTTTCTCATTTTGTTGGATTTCATCGTTTCATCTCTTCACGAACATAGTGGTAGTGCTGTCACTTTTAATTCTGAGTAATTTCCGTATATGAACTAAATAACATGTTTAAAAGTAGTTTACTTAATGCAGATCATATATAGAGAGTAAACAGGGTTCTAGGTGGTTTTGGCCGATAAAATAATTGACTGTAATGAATTTAAAAAGTTCAGAGTATCATATAAACTGTTTGGAATAAATAAAATAGCCAAAGCTTCTCATTGTGCCATTAATTTCTGCTTTTTCACGTATTTGTTCACATCGATTACTACATATTACTCCATCCCATCTTGACATTCATTTCAACTAGGGGAATATATCTTTTTTGATGGCAGAGCCCACGCAAAGTGATTGGGTCAGCAATCGTTGATGGTGCATCACCAAATTATTCTTTGCTAATGACGAACATATTTTTCTTTTCATTGTCACACTGTTCTATTTGATACTTAAAATTGAAATTAAAATTATGAAAAAAGCAGTTGAGCATTAAAATTGCTCTGGACCAACGGTATTGACCTACAATCCTACATCATTTCCGTTCGAATCATCCAAATTCTTGTAAAACAGTATGGATATCGATCTAGTAAAAACAATTCAATACATATATTGCTCAACCGATTATCGAGACGAAAATATTTCGAGATGGAATCGATGAATGTTAATGCTGGTGCGAATGACTCGACTGTTTTGCTCCAATCAAAGTATACACTCAACAATACGTTTGAATTTGATAAATATCCATTCCAATTGATTAAGATGATACCGAAATTCGATGAAAACACACACATAAAATGGTATGGTCCACACATGTCGGCAAATGTCAGAAAGAGATCAAATGATACACACAAAACAAAAACCTTAACATAATTAATTGTTTAAAACGAGTGCTCTTGTTCTATACAAATTGAGAATCACTGAATGCTGATTAAGCAAAAATTTGATGGTTTTTCAGTATTTTCAATAGCACACGTTCGTATCATGCCACATGCATGACCATGATTTCCGAAATGGGCTCTCTCACGCGACTAAACCAAATCACTTGTTTCATAAGATGGGAACTCATAATGTACATGTTCTCTACTGAAGACTAGGGAATATTTACAGTGTTCTGTTTTTAGAGCATATATGCTCTTAAATATTTTGGTTTACTGTAAATACTAAATTCAGCATTCAAAATTGACTTATCTGTAGCACAGATTAAAAGAACGATGGTCATCGCTGTATAGAAAAAACACAGTTTTACCATGTTTGCGCGGATGCGTCTCGTTTAGTATTACAGTAAACCAAAGTAGTTAAGAGTGTAAAATGAACAAATTCGATTAATTGTCTCTTGAATTCTGGATCAATAGACTCTTCGATAACAAAACAAGGCTCAGGTTAGTACTGAATGTGATCGGGTCATTTACCTTTTGAAGGCCTTCTACACTTCCTAATAAGAGATATTCAAAAACAGATTCAATTATTCAAAAGACTAATAATATTCCATCAAAATGTCCGATTCTAAATGTAAAAGAAGCCTTTTACTGTGTGAATACATTTTAGAATATCCCCTCAGATATGTCTCAATTACGCGGCATTTGACCGTCGCATAGAAAAATTTGGTTAGCTGCTCTCTCAATTTGACCATTTTCCAAGTGTTCATCATTTTAGATAGGATAATTTGTAAGCATTTATAGTTGAATATCAGATCGATCTAAAAAAGCATTGAACACATGGCACAAGTTAATAAATTACCATTAATTAAAACGTATTTCGTTTGTATATTCGACATGATTGGTTGAATGATTGTTTTATCATATTGTTGTTGTTGTTTCCGAAAAATAAAAGTGTCCTCAATTTATCTTTAAACATATTGAAAGCTTATGATATTGTCGAGTGCAAATGTCGTTAATTAAAACCCCAATGTGTATCAACTAACAATCAATATTCGATACATTAATAATCTGCGTGTGTGTGTGTTATCCGTGTCTCAATTGATCATTCGGCCGATGTCCGATAATGATTCTATTTACTGTTTACACCATATAAACATCATTTAATCAAATGTAATCGCATGTAAAGTTTCGATTGCACGATCTAAGCTCACACCCGCACCACACAAGCCAAAATCATTCGAGTGCACCAAACGGCCAATGTTAAAAAATATCGTTTAAATGAGAGCTAAAACAAAAACAAAAATGCCAAGCCTCACCTATGCCCTGTTACAGAACTACTTTACCGTGTGTTCGATGACTATTTCATACCGAGCTGTATGCTCTATCTTGCGCTTTTAATTTATTCAAATAAAATGCGTGTGATGTATTAAATTCATTTCACCATTCAAGTTGAAAACCGTTCCCGTCAGCGATGTGTTTACGCGCGGTTATGTCGTGTGTTTGTTTAATTGTTAAACCAATAAGCTGTCATCTTTCCATTTTCTTAATGTTTATTTCTTAATTTACTGCTGTCTATCGTTTATTGTTGTGTTCTCAATTCCATGGTTTCTTGCTCACCCTCTTCCATATTGCACGTATTATATAGTAGACGTTTGTGTTTGGCCACTCTCTCTCGATTGTTGTTAGATTGTTTTTTCAATTTTTTGTTTCTCTATTGTATATGTAAACGGCTGTCAACGTTATTATCCTGGCTGCACGATATATCGCAATAGATTACAAAACACAAAATATAAATGAATGAGAACGAAAAATGTGGAATTGATGATGGTGAGTCGATAAAAGATCGCTAGCAAATGTCAACCAAAATATACATATCGACTAATTGAATTATGTCCACTATTGAAAATAACACACAACAAAAAATGCTTCTTTAATAGCGCCATTCAATGGGCGATGTGTGTGCCACACGAAATATTAAACACACAACGAACACACACGTGCATATTTATGGACAAATTACAGAAGCAACAGAGAATTTGTAAACATCAATTGAATTGCCGGAACACCATTTCTTCTTCTTCTACTTTTTTGTTGTTGGTCTCATTCCTTATAAGCGAATTAAGGCTATTGTTAAACAGTGTGGTAGCTTATCGTCGCTGTCGTCATCGCCAGCTATTAATAGTTTCGATGTCACAGGTTTTTGTCATTCAACTTCTTAAGCTCCCCAACAACCTTCCAAATCCAACTGAATTAAATATTTTCATTCTAAAGCTTAAAATTACTTGATAGCGACAAAGCAAACTAAATACTCCAAATAGAGATGACCAATGAGAATAAACAACGACCAACTATCCAAGAAGGCTTTTTTTATTTTAAAAGAGAGAAAAAAAAAACAATTGAGCATAATCATGACTCATGAATCAAGGCGCGCAACATCGATATGTAATGCTGATTTGGATTTACTTTCGAAAGATGCTGCTCACTCACTGGCCGCATTCACATCGTCTATTGCATTGTGTGGGTCTTTCAGCTCATTCTTTCGCCAGTATCGACCTGCAATGTCGACAAAGAGGAAAATAACATTTCGTTTGCGATTGAAACAACAACAAAAATCTCCACAAATATAATTTATGTTTTGCGCAAATGCAAACATTTGGAAAATGATTCGTGATCGCAATTTGACCGTATACAAATTATTAATTAACAACGCGCGGTAAAAAATGGACTCGGTGCGCCAGTTTTTTTTTTGTTTCGGTCTTTCGACTAAAAGACTGTTTGGCAAGTTCGCTCGATCCCCGAAACCAAAACGACTCTCGCCCGAAACCCGCCCGACAATGTCGAGTTTCAGGCAGGGGTCGAGGACGGGCCAGTCCCGATAAAACCTTTGATAAACCCCCTGAAAAAAGAATTGAATTGTTTCCTTGAACATTCTATTCCCTGCAAGCCATTTTTTTAGCTTTAATATTTTTTAATGGTTCTAATGAATTCAAAAAGTTTAGTGTCATCACATCTGTTCAAAATGGCCGATTTCAAATATTCGTTCGAAAAAAAATTTAAATTTCTTCGAATCAGAATGTGTTCAATCGACTCTCGAGATTTTTTTTTCATGCCACAAATAAATTTCATTAGTTCAATGGCACCACACAGACCGATTCCACTCATTGAAAGGCCTCATAATCTGTTGTCTTGTGATGATTTAAAATTGATTATTTTGAGACAATGATGCTCTAAACTTTTTGAATGCATTTGAAGCACTAAAATGTCAAAACCTATAAAAATGCCATAGACAGAGCCTATACAAGTTTTTGAAAAGAAAGTTCACTAGTTTAAGAAATCCCGAAACCCGACCCAGACCCGACATTCTCTGGCCGCCTCATCGATTTTCGGTCGGGCGTTCGGGTTCGAAAATACCTCCGATGCGAACTCTGTGTGTATACTGAAAATTCCGGTTGGCATAAGATTTGGTAAGCATTCACTTACCGTACGGAATATGGAGAACATCAGATGAAAGCAACACACACACACACACAACTGGCCCAAAGAATGCATTTTGGTAAATTTGATGATTATTTGTATTGCTGCAATGTATATTTTTGTAATGTTTGTCTTGTGTTCGGTTGATCGGGCACTGCTATACCAACACCCAAATAGCCGTTCGCTGGGAGGGAGTTCAGCGCGTACTTACTTCAACGAATGTGTGACATTCGCCGGCATCGCATTTTGTTTGCTAAATCGTTTCAATTGTTTGTCTCGTTGATTTTTGAGAAATTGGAATTGAGATGCATCCAAAATCGGCAGCAATCGTGCCCAGTAACGTGGTGATAATTCGTCTGTGGATATTTTTTTTCTTCTTTCTCTCTCTTATTTGCTTCCAGCGTTTAAAATACCCGTTACATACATGCATCTATCCGACTGCCATTCAAAAAATGTTCAATGCTCACTCAAACATTTCAATACGCAAATGTTCATATCAACCAATAACTAGCTTAAAACGGCTGCTACAAATTCCAAAGGCTATAATTTATTGAGCTAATAGTGTACACTGTGAACATTGATCTGTTCACTGTTCTGCTTGTTTTTTTTTTGTTGTTATATTCTTTTTTCTATTTGAATTGGCAAAATGGTTTTTTTCTCTCTGTCTTTCATTTTGGGATCTTTGCACCCAAGAATAAAATAGCAACAAATTTCACCTAATAAATACGTATGAGCAAACATTTGTTGTTTGGAAATCTGTAGTCAATAGGTTCGATAGACGAAATATTGATTTGAAATGATCGAATGAACAAACGAACAAAGAGAATGAGAAAAAAACGGCAGACTGATCAAAGCGAATGCAGAAACACTTCATTTGTTTTGGCCAAACGCAAAAGAGCCCGACCGAAAGCAAAAAATTTGTTCAATTGCTCAAATTGAAAGCATCAAAATCATCACACACACATACAAACACACACACACAACAGTTGAGGGAATCAATATGAACAAGCACGATTTCTCTAAAGCTACATAATCAAACAGAAATCATAGTAGATTATTAAATAGAAGTGGAAACGATCCCAAATGAAGCAAACACGTAACCAATTTCAATGGCACAAAATGGGCCCAATGCATACTGAAATCAGATACACACACCAAAAAAATGAGCATAACGTACCCAGGGATCGTGTACCGAAATCTCTTTCATTCGCCCTCTTTCTCTCTGTGTACGTCTCTATCGCCAACTCTCGCCATACGGTTCAAATCAAAAGAAGATCAACAAATCGAGAACTCAGTGAAGCACTCACATTATGTCCACTAAACACTTAAGAAGCATGAGCGCAAAAAAAAACCGACTGAGGTTGCATTTGAATCTGAAGCATATGAAGCGGACAAACAACAAATACAGGGATTCGCACGAAAAATGCAAAATCCAAACAGACGCAATTGTTGGTGCGATTTGAACACCGATTACATTGTGTTGGCATTACGATTAGCTAGAGGGCACGTTAACCAAGTGAACAACAACAACAACAACAAAAAATCGAACCGTCCTATCGACCGAACGAATGAGTGATGGAATTCTTGCAGAACAAAAAAAGTTTACTTTATTGACGATGAATATTATGGCTTCGATTTTCCATATTAACGAAAATACTTCGATATTTTTTTTTTTATTCAAGTAATTTATATTAAATTGTCATTAATTAAGTGAATAAATAGATTTTAACTCAATGTCAATAATATAGTCTAAAGAATCCCGTATGGAATGCGTTTCGGTGAATTAGTGGTCCGGTGACTAAGGCAATCAGCAACCATTCCATGAGATCAAACCTTATTGTTGCTTAAAAAAATCATCATGTAATTAAACGCACATAAATATTGACTTTGTCATAGAATACGTAATGTAAAAAATGTGTTTAAAAAAGTGTGAAGCGAATAATCACCATGTTGACCATTTCATTTGAAGTGGACAAGGGACCACGTAAATTTGCAGTAAACACATTTCGAAAGCAGATCGGCCCAATAAAATTAAAAAAAAAAACATTTCAATAAGCACCATTTTTTGTTCAGGTCAATCTGAGTTCCCTTTCACTTTAGCAAATGGCCATTAGAATTCATTCCCATCAAATATATAATCGTTTATTTGTTTGTTTACAGCGGAGGCAGGTTTTTTGTGTGTGTGTTTTTTTTTGTTTCATTATCTTCTCATAATAGGTTCGGACAACAAATTTACCCTAATTACCAAGCTTGACCTTTTGTACGGTAGACTATGAAGAGAATGACCACTCGCTAAAATCATCCCCTCTCGCTAAAGCGACGATGAGTCTATCTCTTCATTGAAATGTTGTTTTTTGGTGTTGCTATTAACACTCGTTTAATATCAATATTACCGGCCATCGTAATGCAAATGCATTCACATTTCCATGATAATCAACACATTTCAAACATTTTCATAGTTTGATCACAGTCAAAATGAATGTGCGTCGCGTGCACATGAAATCCATTACATTTTCGTGTGATGGTTCTGGGAACACAAAAGACATGATATATCAACTTTAAAAAAATACATCCTGAATTTGAAATACCCCTTTTGCAGAAGAGAATGAGATGGAAAAAGGCGACCGGTTTTTGTCTTGTGCCACAGTTTTGTCTTCTGTTCGTTCGGTGCAATTTAACTTTGGCTACCTACAACGTTTTCACATACGACATACGACGTACGACCGATTCAATAAGAACAGTTCCAACAAACACCAAAAACATTCAACTATTCCGGTTTAATCTTCTCCGTTTTTTTGTGTCCTGCTTCTCAAAATCGGCTTGTGCATTAAAATTGGTCAACTTAATGCAGCCACAATCGAAACGGATGGATGTCTGTTGTTGTTTTTTTTTTTTTTTAAAAACAGAGGAAAAAACCGGTCTTAAGTTGGAACGTGCTCAACTGTTTTGTTGATGGTTTTGAATTGCCGTCACAACAATTCGTGTCACACTGAAGCAAATGTTCAATTTACCTTTAAACATCTTTTAAAATGCATCAAATCACCTCACGACAAGCAATGCGCTTACAATCAAAGTACCATCTGATATATTCATTGTGATTGGCTTGATTTTACGGATGTAAGCCATCCGAAACCGAAATTTACCTCGATAAAAAGACAACAAATGATAATTGAACGACACACGATTTAATTTGGTGTAAGTGGTCAAACTAGTTTATGTTGGAAAATGTATAGTGCTTTTGGAATTGATGAGGGGTTGCTCTCTCCCTATTCAATTTTTTTACATTGACCATTGGCCATTTATCTTGGTCCCTCGGACCATTCGACCACAAATGAAATAACAAATGTGGTTTTTTCGTTGCAGTCAAACGAACAACATGAACAATAGACCTTGTAAAAGTCAATTTGATACTCGATACAGTGTATTGCAAAGGGACCTTATTGAGAATGTTAGTGTGTTAGCCGCTGAACCGAATTATCACATGAGGATTAACACACTACATATTTTACACCGGAATACATACTATGTTCACTCGGACATACATCAAACATCAAATATCGGGTCTGATACTTTTGGCACTTGTCAGCACTCACATCAAAACAAACTACATCGCTCCAGCCGATACACTCATACTAACACACTTATTGCGCACCTCTCGTTATCAATTTCATTATAATCCAAATTATTGATGCTCGATACTTCTTCCAATCATCGCCTGTCTGTCACACATGTGCTCACATGCATATCAATTTTCAACTGTTGTCGTCAGTTTATTTTTATTCTTTTGATCCGAATGAATATTTGAATACTTTCTCTTTGCTCTCAATGCTAGCGAAATTACCTGGAAATTGCTCCGAAATATTTTACTCCATAAGGTACAGTAATAAAAATATACTCGTGTATCTACCGTATACCGACAGTAAAATGTCCCTTCATTCTGCTGCTTCTTGCTGTCTTAAGTACCATTGTAAATTGTCATTATTTAAAAATCATCCATTCTATTTTCGATTCTATATATCTCAAAAAATAAGTTTGAATAAGTAAAAAAATGTACATTCGGCAAATTGCCGCCTCCTTAGCATAGCGCGATTAAATCCAATCAAGAAATTAATAAAACCAAAAGTGTCAAAAGAAAAAAATTCACGATAATCTACAGTGCAAGTCACACAAGTGTTTGTTACGATGATTTCGGAAATTGATGACGACTCCTCATCCCTTTTGTGCCTTCAATATTCGTCTGGTTTTACAAATAGTAAGCGCCAAACAGAGAAACAGTGGCAGCGATATTTTTTAATTATCAATTTGAATGGGAGATGAAAACATCCGCAACAAAAAAATTGGTAATCTCATGAGTTATGGCATCAATAAACAGTTCTTGGGCCGTAAATCAAAAACAAAAATTGTTTGCAAGCCCTGCATCAGGCGTGGAGTAAAAGTGTCGAATACGGTTATTACAGAGCGGAAGAGAAAATCGCAAGCATCTCATCACACGTACGGCATGATATAAAACAATCGACAATCGATTTTGACATCGCATCTTCGAAATTATCGTTTTTTTGTTGTTGCTGTTGTTGTCAAAAGCGGGAACAAAAACACACAACACAAATGTTGCTGTTTGCAAATCAATAATGATTATTGGAAGTTTCTGCGTTTTCGTTTGTAAAATCGACCCGATTTGAGACACACAACAGACATGTAACCGAATTGAATCGTCGGTTGGCTGAATGTGAAGGCAAGCGTTAGCGAGCACAAGGGATACAAAAAAAAGAAACAATACCAAACAACAGAATAAAATATTGAATGGGATTTATGGCATTTAAGCGCGATGTTACATTGTGTTGGCGTGTTGTTGAATGAAATGCGGCAGATGAGGAATGTGTGTGACGATGAAAGCACCGACAAAATTGCGAACGAAGCGAAATGAATTTTGGAATTTTTGCGAAGAGGCCACAAATACATGTCAATTGGGGATAAAAATACACTTTGATGAATTAAAGTCAAATGTTATATGAAATAATTTTATTTTAGCTTATAAATTTTCCCATTGATTGCCTTGCAAATTCAAGCGAAATCAACCGAACACCAAGAGATGGTGGCAATCGCCGTAGTATTCGATACCAACAATTATCAACGATTCGATCATCAATTCTCCGTTGCGTGTGTCTGCATGTGTGTGTTTATAAATTGATTGAAACAGTGCGTTCGTTCAATTTGTTTCGAGATAAATAAGTGCTGTTAATGCTTGAGCGTGATTTTAATGAGTTTACTGCTACTGCCACTGACTTGCCAACGACAACTACAAACATCCGACAACATTCCGATGCAAAATGCTATTTTTTGCCGATGCCAATGACGTACATTTATTATTTTGTAGTAATCCGAGTTTGGCTCTTCAACACACCGACAGACGAAAAAGAAAATTCCACATAGTTGAAGCCCAGCAGAGAAAGAAAAACAAACAATGTGAAACTCCGAACATTTTCGCAACATTCAAAAACTTCTACAGTTTCACGGTAGATGAGTGTGGGTGTGTGTGTGTGTGTCTTAAAGACAGTGTCTTTTCACTGCTTTTTTTCATACCTTCGCGGCGGCGACTGGTAATAAATGATAAATAAATGAGACAGGCTGTGGGGACTATTGGGGATGAGAGAAGAGGGAAGGCAACGTGATGGAGGGTGGTATCGATTCGATTCAGTCTATCGAGACTATGTTTAAGCAAATTAACAATTGCAGCATATAATTGCCAGGTGAGGAATACGTAATGTACACATACGGGCATAGAACCACTGAACATTATATCAGCTGCTATGAGTTCAGATTGTTCGATGCTCCATGGAATTATGGGCACCGGTCGAAGAGTTTTTTTTTTACCGAGACGAAAATTCTCAAAAGAACGAACGGAAATAAAGTGATCGCTTCTTCGTCTTTGCTACACGAAACACTTTGAAAGTTGGAAAGTCTACGTCTTACAATATGTCATTCTTTTCTCAAATGCTTTTTTTTCCTTTTCTCGTTGTTGTTGTTCGTTCGCATGGAAAACTTTTCTACACGGTGTACAGCGAACAAAAGCATTTTTGCCGATAAGTTCGAAGATGCAACTGAAACAAGAAGCAAAACTGTTACAACCATTATTTAAGATAAAACGCTACGAGATTTTATATATTTGGTTGAAAAAAAGTAGCAGCACCATCAGTGGCAGTGTGGCAACAACATAAAAAGAAGAAGTGAAACGTTAAAACAAACAGACAAGCACATGTCCACTTGAATTTCGACGATAATGATGCGAAATCTGGAGCGGTGCCGGCTCAAAATCTAGCGATGCAAAACAACGATACAGCTTGTCGTTTTCTATTTTTTTGTTATGTGTGTGTTTTAAACTGCTGCTTAATAAGTGTAAAAATATTTATTACAGCGAGAGAAATGCATAAAATAATGAATGAAAGTCGATTCCATATCCATATTCATTTTCAGTGAACAAGTTCACAAAAAAAATCAGACGAATCGTGAACATTCAAAAACCAGCGAACAAGATGAAATACGCGCATTTTAACCGGGCGGACAGCTAAATTCAGCTAAAGATGCATTCGTTGCACACGACACAAGAAACAACAACAAATAAAAGAGATTTGAAACTGGTGTATACAATAAGTTGTTATGATTTACAAAAAAAAAACGAAAAAATTGCATATAACAAATGATTTGCGTGCTAGAGAGGAGAGTGGCTAAACAAGCGAAAACAGAATAAGAGATAGAGAGAGAGAGGGAGTGAGAGCGCTGCAGAAAAAAAAATTTAAGTATGAATAAATACGTAATGCGCGGCTTGAAAATGAAATATCGTGATTCCGAGGTATGGCTGCTTTTAGAATATGGAAAAAGATGAATGCAAGAGTTTTGAGAAACCAGCATCATACACACACACAAAATGAGTGTATATCAGTGGCCGGAAAGCACTGAACTGGCAGATACTTTTTTCTTTATCTCGGCTCTGTATGTGTGCAGATGTGTGTGTGAGTGTGTTGTTATCAACAGTCTCGTTTTTCGTTTAAAAATTGTAAATATATATTTCTTTTTTTTTCGTTCACCCATCTTCGTTTCCTTAGTCTAATTTTAAATGGAAATGTAGCATATTTCACTTTTGTTTATTAATTAAGTGCAGTTTAAATATTCGTTTTTGAAATATTTTGCTAAAGTTTTTTCTTTTTTATGGAGAAGCAACAAAAAAACACACGTTCTTTGCTTTTTGTTTCTCGTTGGCTCTGTGTTGTCGCTATGCTCTTGGTTTTTCTTTTATTTCGTTTTCAGTCTGTTTTTGTGTGTGTGTGTGTGTGTGTGTGTGTGTGTGTGTGTGTGTGTGTGTGTGTGTGTGTGTGTGTGTGTGTGTGTGTGTGTGTGTGTGTGTGTGTGTGTGTGTGTGTGTGTGTGTGTATTCTATTTCATTTTATTTGAGAGGAAGGTGTTCAGAATACGTTTTTTTTCCTTTTACTCTCTGCTCTCCACTGCTACGTTTTTTTTTCTCTCTATGTGCGTATATTTTGATGCTAGGAATGCCTCATTTTCCTTTTTGTTTCAATTTTTTTCGGCACCAAATGAATACAAGTTCATCAAAAACTGCAAGATAAAATAAAAACAGGGAGAGATGAAACTCTTATTCGCGTACACATTCACACACACACACACACACACACACACACACACACACATAAACACACACAAATGAAAATGAAGTTAAAAAAAATTAAACGAAAAAAATTAGCAGCATCATTTAAGAACAGTGCATCGGTTCTCTTTTTACTCTCATGTTTTATCCGTGTATTGTATGCATATATTTAAATTGCTCGATTTCGAGACATATTTTCGTCGCTTCGTGAAATAGAGAAAAAAAACAACATGTATTAAAATTAAACGGATATGCACGTAACATTTCTCACTCGCTCTATCTCACCATTTCGTTTTACTCATCTCATAATCCTCACATAATGATAACAATTTCAAATGCACTTGAAAATCTATAGCGTTTCATCCGTCAATCTGCTGACTTTTAATCATCTGAACAATGTTTAATTTCATCATTTTACGCGGAATTATGCCATCATCCTCAAACCTCCCCTCAACTCGCCCCCGCCCCCTCGTCACTTGGTGTCTTTGTGTGTTTTTATTTTTTTGTGTATGTAAGCAAAATGCAACAACAAAATAGAAGAAAAAGACAAATTAACCCACCCGAATGCATTGAGCTCATCTCTCATCGTTTGCTCGCATGTTTTGTGTTTATGAGAATATTTCACCTTTTCTGATTGCTTATTTATTATTTGCTAGCAATTTTTGTGTGTATGTGCCGTTAGCTAAAGTTGATGGCTGTTGTCTGCTGTTCTGCCTTTAGAGACCTTCAATTTTGTTACAGAAAAAAACAACAAATTATGCTCTTATGCTTGTGCTAATTAAATGACTTATTTTTGTCCGTTGAATGCAACCATCTCAGATTATAAACGACGCTATTTTTTTGTTTGTTCGTTCGTTTTTGTCTGCCATTCAACTAAAGAGATTTTTGACGTGTATTTAACACCACATACGAAAAAATTCCAGCCAGTTTTAAATGTCACACACACAACACAAGAACTGAAACGAATTTGTGTATACACCGACAATAATAAACACCCCGTTCACAAACCAGGCTTATTATCTTCTCTTATGAACAAAATGAAAAAAATAAAATTGCGATGAAAAGAAAACAACAACAAAAACGAAAGATTGAATAAACAATAACAGAGAACAGAAAATGGCTTTATTTGAACAGCTCATCCGAGTGATTACATCCTGAAATCCTTAAGAAAGAGATACTTTTCAAGCGCATACCTTTTTTTGTCATACCGAAAAAATTCGACATGCCACACGAAACAAACGAGACACTCGCTTGTTCGCAAACTTGCTATTTACTCGCCTCTCATTAACCAATTTAATGTGCTTTTTGTACCATTTTCGCTTCTAACCAAACGAGACAGGGTGGGGGATGATTTTTATCGTGTATTTTTTGATTAAATCGAATGATCTTTGATGAATGAGTTCAAAATTGCATGTTTTTTTTTCTTAAAAAACTTAATGAAAACGCTTCCTGTTTACTAAAGTATTGATTATAAAACTTATAAGAAACTCTTACTGATGCATCTACCCCATCTTCATGTCATTTCGATAATTAGAACTCATCGAACGATGTTCGTGCGTATATAAATTTTGTGATCACAACGGAAAAACTTATCCTAAGAACAGAAAACAACCCGTTTCAAAAAGAAAATTTTCAAAGCAAAACTCATTCATTTTGAGAAAGTTTCATACCTTTGTTTACACATAGCTAGCCAAATGAAACCACTTTTCTTAGTATCGTACAGTTCAAGCTAGTGATGTTCTTATAAGAAAAAGAACTCTCATTATCTAGTTAGACCATAAATGAGAATCGCATCGAATATGCATTTGATATGTTTTAAATAATTCCATTTCATCGGTGGTGCTCACAGCACGGGGTTCATTTTAAGCACCTCGTACGCTTAGTCGTATTAACCTTCCGCGGCAGCTGATTAATTGTATTACACACGTAAACATATGCTATTGACATTTGATTATGAGAAAGAGTGTGCAGCGTGAATGGGTGAATGTACCACTAAGCTACCCTAACAACAGCACCAGAAATATATATATATGACTGACATATATGTCACTTCGATTACAGCTGAAATCGAATTTTTGTAACACATTTCGTTGATTTGAATTCAGCTATTTTGCGTTCCATTTTGCATTGCTTAATCAATATTCATTGCATTGTAGTGATATTTGAAAAAAAAGAAGAAATTAACTTGCTTGGTTTAATAAAATTGGCTCAAGTTATTCGGCGAAAATCATAGCTTCTGCGGATTGAGAAGATTTGAACTTTTAATGAACTTGAAGTATAAATACTGGATTTACGAATTTGTAAAATGTGGGCTTTGGAGATTTTAACACGTTTCTTTTCTTTCAAATAAATCGAAAATGAAATTGAAAATAAAAATAAACATGAAATTGATTTGTATCTAAACATCATAATAGAACGTAGACTCAAATCAATACATTAGCAATCAATAAGACTCTTTTAGTTAACTTGCAAAAGTACCCGAATTGAACAACGTAATAAAATAAGATTATTTATACGTTTTTTTGAATTAGTCAAAAAAAAGAAAATTTACTTTCTCCTATATGAAAGACGTGTTCACGATTTTTCAACATCACACCACTGAAACAGATTATTATCAAATTAATCGATATTATAACGGTATTTTTCATTGCATGAAATTTCTGTTGTAAGAAATGAGAATATTGATTGGCAAAAACTTGTAGGTAGTCTGTGTCATTTTGATGTGGAAATGAAATATATTCCGGTTGCCAAAGCCATTTCGAAATAGATTCACATGTAGTCAAACTAAGTGAAAAAGCCGGTGAATTCCATGATAACATTTACCGCGTTTTTTTAAATATGTATTTTGTATTTCATATGAAAGTATCTTTGTTGGCAATACTGTGCTGCGTTTGAAAACAACACATATCGATATTTGTATTCGTTTGTATATAAAGGAACAGCAAGCATAGACGAAGCGCAACTGCAAGGAACTGAGTAGCGAGCTGTGTGTGTTTTTATAAACACATAAATGTTCACCGCTGAGCTGATGATGCTATAGCATTCTATAGTTTGTTGATACCATCTTACAGCGCACACATCTGCTTGTTGTAACATGGAAAGCATTTAGTGGCGAACTGTGTTTATGTGTGTACAAATATGCTCTTTTCGATTAAGAGTGTGTTTTATTCATCTGTATTATTCTTTATGTGTTGCCAACTTGACGCATTGGAATGCTTTATTTTGTTTTCTTGCGCGGATACTTTTATATGAAATATGTAATACAATACACACAAAAAAGCACCTGCTAATAGGTCTAGTATGCAAGAGTACATTGAACGTTAAGCTTCATTCGCCTAGATAATGAATTTAAAGAAACTACGAATACTTTCTTCAACGATGTCTCGAAAAATGTAGCGCCAATTTTCCGCAAATCATGTGAAGGGACTGATATCTGCATGTAAAATGAAATGAAATTTTTACAAAAGCTATTTATAGCTATTCACCTATTGCTGCCACTCACATATGCGAATGCTGTGTGTGTGTCTGGAAAGCGTTTTCAATGGAAGAATAGCGAAAAAAAGAAAGAGAGAGGATGAGTCAAGCAAAATGGCATGAATAGGAACAAACGGAAAGGGTTCAAGATTCACCGCTTTTTCTGCACATTTCACGTGTTTTTTTGTTGTTGATTTTATTTGATGTTGACTGCATATTGTGTTGTTTTTGTTGTTGTCATTTCAACTTCTTACAAGCACGAAATCATATTAATAGCATTTTTATTGATGTGGTGACATGCCTGCATATGCACAACATTTTTCAAAAAAATGAAATTATAAAAAAAAACTTTACATTTTTATACAAAAAAGAGCACCACGAAGCTGGCCATATATGCCATGCATGTTAACAGAAAAAGGTGCCTAGTGAGAAACAAGAGAGGAAGGGTTAAAACAGAACACACACAAAAAGACAACGAAGATAGTAATGAGATTTTATTTATACCATTGCCACTGTGACAACATGTTACTGCAGTTAGCCTTAAACTTTTCAATGGGGATTGAGCGGTTGATAATTGCACAGTTATAATTGAGAACGATTCCAATCTATCGATCTGCGGGTAAAACCTTAAGCTGTTCGAAATGCTCATGTGTCGATATGTTCGAAAATGGACCCAACGAAAAAATGAAAACTATCAAACAAAATCGAAAGATAAGAAAACGTGTACTTCCAAAATCTCCCATCTGTATTGGAGTGATAATTTAAATAATCTATAAATTATTGAAACCTATGCAAAAAAAACAATCGACCAAAATGGAATCCAGTAGCCAAATCCTCGTTGAAAAAAAACTATGCATGTGTAATCCCCTTGATGGTATGAAAGGCTTCCATTTAACCCCAATTACACATGAATTTGAGTTCGTCGTTTGTCAATTCCCAAAAAATACTACAGACATTGAATTGACTTTGGCTGCTTTTTATTCTTTCTTGCTGCCTGTATTATACTCCAAAGTTGTACGCTTCGACTGGTGTAGTACATATTAATATTGAGCGCATTTTGTGCACGCGACGATGAATTCCGTTTCTTTCATATGCGGTATTTTCATTTCTTTCTTCCTTTTTTCACCTCCTCCCCTCTTATCACATGCTGCTCTATTGTGCTCTTTACTCCCACTTTTAGTCATACGCTTCCTTTTGTGCTTCAATATACAATTCAGTAGACGCGGCTCTAGCACAGACAAGTTTCGATTCGGCATTCTGTGTCTCATCGTAATCACGTATAAATTCAGCACACAAATTATGTGTGTATGTCTCAAAACTCAATCCCCTGGTATATTCAAACCTGCTAAAGTCGACCCAATTAATTTTGCACACTGAAAATTTGTTTAATGCAAAAATGATGTCAATATTAAATTGTTGACCACTAAACTTTGTGCCGAGCAAATCTGTTTCAACGGTCAGCTGATATTCGGGGTTCGTTCAATATTCTCTTTTCGCATTCAAAAATTTGCTCCGAATTCAAGTATATTTCGATTCACTTGAAATGTAAACAGAAAAACTTCCAAATGAAAATTTGTATGCATACTTGAGACGCGCGTTGATAGATGTCGTTATCATTCCTTTAAGAAGTCTTTTTTTTCAAACGACTATTTAGTATCTTATAAAAAAATATTTTTAATTCATTTATCGCATTCAGAAAATTGATTTATTTGGACATTTGAATGCAAGAGCTTTTGGTTTTCTCCAGTTCATGTCAATTTGACGTAGTTCACTAAGCACAGCACAAGAAAAGTTCGCATGAAATTTTTATAACACAAAAACAAATAAGCCAATAAGAAGATTGAGGGTCATAAAATTTCGGAAATTTCAAAGTGAATTCACACGAATGAGAAAAGTTACACCTCAGGTGAAGATTACCCATATACCTCAGGGTCAACAAATGTGAGATGCTAGAAATGTTGTCATTGAATAATTTTGATTCGATTTTAATTGAAAATAATCCCAATGAGAAATTTGTCTAATTGGTTCAATAATGGTCCTTCAAATCAATTTTTTAATTTCTAGCAATTACCTACGCGAAAAGAAGATCCCTCTATCGATTCACAAATTAGATTGCAATCTTTCAAAAAAAGTGTTCATGTCACTGCCTTCAAAAGTGAAAATCATCGATAGCAAAATTGGTTTCTGTTTAAATTCTCAATTCAAGCATTTGACGACAAACAATGAAATGAAACAAATGCACAGTGTTTTACTGACAATCGGTCTTGTTTGTGACATTTAGCTTTAAACTAATTATGAATTATTTCGCATATATGTGCACTCGTGCAGATTGCACATTTGGAATCGAATTGAGCTGACGTCGCCATAATTGTGTTGGTATTTGTTACACCTCAAGAGTCTTAATTTGGCCCGTAAATTCGAACACGTCAGCTATTTTATAAGGAAGCACGAAGCACAATGAGTGATGAAAGACGAAGTGATGGAGAATTGGGTGACGAAGTATGGCAATGAACCGTATCGTTCATTGGGTGTATGATGTGCCAGAGCCGGGTATTATAATTTTTTTTCTTAAGCAATGAACAACTCTTTTTCGAATTTCCCATGTTGGGCACAAACCGTTGACTCTGAATTCATTTTTTCTTTCTTTCTGTGTCTGTGCGGCTGTTGTTGTTGGTGCTTCCTTTGGCGGTTAAATCTCAAACGGTTCGTTTCTTTCCATCATGTGTAATTTGATTTTAGGTTCTGAATGGGATCCAAAGTTTCTTACCGGTACTGTCAATGGATACAAAATGACATTAACAATTTCTTTTCGCCGTTTTTTGTTGTTGTTTTTGTTGCTGTTGTTGCCTCACTCACTTTTTTCACTTTTCGCTTCGTTGTCTCTCATTTTTTTTCACTTTCTTTCTTTCTCAACAACGACTCAGCGTCTACACCGTGTGGTTTGCGGCCGAATCCGGGAAATGAATGAATTGCACTTTTCACGTTGGGTTTTTAGTTGTCTGAAAAAGTCGAACGGAAGTTGCATGATATAAAATGTGGAGATTTTGATTGCATATCAAATGGAGAGATTGAAAGAAAAAAAAAACAAGACCGGCATAAAGATGTGTCGGAAAAATATGAGCTCACCTCTAGAAAATTTGAAGTTGAGCAGCATTTTTGCTCGCCCTGTTTTGTTTTTGAATATAAATTTTAATTAAGCAACATTTCAATGGAAACTTTTAATCAGCTGCAAATGTGAAGAACCAAATCAAAACTGAAGCTTCAAAATCGTTGTCAATCACGATGATTTAACTTGATACTATGTGTGCGGCCCGGTAAACTGCTGAATTCAAATTGGCTCATCAAATTCCAAACGAAATTAAGTGCGAATCATCGTATTTCGGTTAAGAATGATTATATGCATATTTTTGATAGCGATAAATGCACCAAAGCACGTTACATGACCATTAAAATTGAGCACTAAGCGTCTCGAACAATCGTCTTCTCGTATCTTTCAATCCCAATGCAAAAAAAAAACGAAAAAAAAGGAGAGAGGAAAATTGAAGACTTAAAACATGTATAATACACACATATCCACACTTGATGATGCGCACGAAATAAAAATATAATATAATTTACATATCGTCATTGTGTAGTTTGGGATCAACATCGAGAGTGAAATTTCTCGTGCTTTTTTCCTTCTCCTTATTCTTTCCATCGAAAACAGTAATAAAAATGATGATAGAAATCTGAGTAAACGAATTTCACGCAATGTAATGTGAAATTCGTCTTGTTTCTGTGCCAGCTTTTTTTTCCTTTCTGTGCGACTTGGTTTTTTTTCGGGTGAGTTGTATTCGATACACGGTGAGAAAGAGGCGATTATGATTCAATTAAGGAAGGTTTTTTTCCCTTCATTCGCTATATGTGTGTATGCTTCGCATTAATGTTAATATGATTTTTCTTCCAATTTTTTGCTGCTGTTGTATGTGTGTTTGGCATGACGAAACATATAAGCAGCGCCGAAAAAAATGTGTTCACGTAATTTTCCACTTGTGCATAATTGCAAGAAATGTCGATAATGGAATTCATTGGGGTTACGTGATAGAGAGAAAGTAAAAATGAAGCAGGCAAAATTCACGGTTTTGCCGAAATAAAGGACACGAAAGAGAAAAAAAATCCCACAGACACATTCACAACAGGTTAAGATTAACTCGGTGAGTGGTTTTGTTTTGGTTATGCTTTGAAAAATGGTCGGTACAAATGCCATCATTAATGACGACATTCTATCTTTCAACGGAAAAATCACATCATAATCACTTATGCCGGGTGCGCTCACAATTTCAAGTGTTCTCGTTCTCCTACATGAGAATGAGCTGCAACACATGGCATCACATTGGCAAGACAACGTTTTGCCCCGAAAAAAATACATGAGAAAAGTGAAATAAAGTGATATGTAAAAAAAATCGGAGACAGTTGAGAATTAAATGAAATCTGTGCATATTTTCACATCACTTTTGTGTGTGTGTATGTGTATATCACATGTTGAGCTACTCATTTGGCTATGTTTATCAAATTTTATGCATGAACGTTGCGCGAATCCATTCATTTTTTTCGGTTAAATTCTTGTTTTTGTGTGTGTGTGTGTGTGTGGTGTGAGTATGATGAGCTGTAAGCTACATGATATCATTTCAGTTTGGGGATTCTTTTTTTTTACTTCAGTGGTTCGTGTGTTGACATATGCGATCATATATCTAGATTTTCATCTATAGCAACATACACATATCACTAAATGCGATGTGAGAGATGGTGCCATGGGCTCATTACCCGAATGAAACAGTATCAGAGACATATTTTAACACACGTCTCTGTCAATCTTTGTGGTTAGAGCCACGCGTTAACCATTTACAGTAATTTACGACATTTCAACATTCGTTCACCGACGAATATACCCGCATAAAAATGATATCGAGCTGATAATAAAACAATAATAACATTATTTTCACATGTCAAATGAAAAGAAAAAGAATTCGGTGCCGTCAGACAAAATATTGTGTGCGAATTTGTGTGGATGTAAAAATCCATGCAAACAATTTTTTCCCTCGCAAAATACTCAAAATGCAGCACGTCGAAATTCATAATCACATACATAAGATTACATGGTTCATATGCTTAATTTGGCTCATGTTGAGCCGCTTTCTTTACGCCATTGAGCAATCGTGTCGATAACACAACGATTTTATAGTGCATATACTTTTTTCGTCATCTTTCGACTTGTCGAAGCGCTAAGCTTTTGGTGTGTGTTTGTGTGGTTCATAATAAACCTTTCAGGCTAAATAGAAAAATAATTTTCACCTTGACATCACATAGACATTGCATATTTACGAAGTGAATGGAAAATTTTAGCGCATGAAAATCACATTATTACCTCCCTGGCGACACATTTGGAGCACTCTTGCCAGCCAATAAAGAAAACAGGAACAAACGAAAAAAAAAAAATAGAATGAAAACGCATTCAACACCAAATCACCACATATTCACATAAGCCCGTGATAATATTTATTTTAATATTTCACTTTTTTCCACATATTCTTAAGCGATCCCGAGATTTTTGACTTTATCATTTTTATGCTGATGATTTGAAATAAAAACTCATTCAGCGAATGTTGCGTTTTTTTCTCATTCTCTAGTCAATTCCTTTGCGTGATACAGAGACAATAGTAAGACGGCAAACAGAAGAGTGAGAAGAAAATTTGATGGAAAAGTCTAGCATTGGCTACGTATTATTCGGTTTAAGTCGTCATCAAACCACACATAAACATCAATTGCTTAGCATATTCAATGTGATGCACGTAAAACCAAGCACCCAAACAACATATCAACATGGGTTATCACATCCCAGCTATGCTAGCACCACACAAAACATTCCACAAATATGCGGCGGATTAGTTATGTGCTTTTTACATATCGGAGTGTAAAATGTATTTTTTAAAAATTTGTGTGCAATCAGAACATTTTGACGATTTTTGCCATTATTTTGATTCAACTCCACATTCACGGCGGTGTCTTCGACTTGTTTGATTTTTTTAGAGGCCGCTTTCTGTCAGAACGAAACGGCTACTCAATAAAAATATCATTTAATAAAATATCATGCAGGTGAATTAACGTTTACGAGAGTTACTAGAAGACTTAACTGATTTTTTTGGTTATGTTACTAATACAATCTAGATGGAGAGAAAAAGAGGAAAAAGACATGAATTTTTATATACATGGTACAGCCACTTCGATGTGACAAGTGCCACAAAGTGAACATGCGAAAGAGAGATGCAGACGACACCATAACAGAATGCTAATCAGAGTTGATCAATCGAATTCTCTCAACGCCGCTACGATGATGGTTGGTAAATTTAAGCGATTCCGCGAATGTGAAACATTTGCAAAGTACAAATGCGAACACCAGAAATGGATTCTCGAAACAACGGAATTGCTCCATTTTTCTGCGTTTAATAAACTGGTGAATTGGCAAAAATAGCGAGTAAATTTGCATGAGGTGATGAATATTCGATGGATTTCGTCATGTGACTTACCGCAAAACTTGGAGCAAACACTAGAGAAAATATATGCGCCTAGCAAATAATGCATGCGATTTTAAAAACTCAACACATTCAATTGGCGAATAAATGTAATTTGATTTAAGTGCAGTGTGTTTTGTCTCTGGATTGGTGAAAAGTGAGAAAATCGAGGTCTTTAGAATAAATTGTTTTCTACCTGTAAATTTTGATACTTGATATTTGATGCATGATGAATGCAGAACGAAAAAAAGTGGCAAATGATTGAATCGAAAGAGCATTTCAATGCTCACTTCATAATAGCAATTTCATCAGAAAAACCACCGAATCCTTGGGTAAATATCGCATGTCGGCAAAAACTCAAGTAGAATTTATTGTTTTACGAAAATTTGATTGCGCCTTTTTTCCAGCTCAGTCGTTTATGTTTTGTTCGTGCGTTCTCTTCCGATTTTTTTTTTGTATTTTCTGAATGTGTAACCGTCGACGGTTGCTGTTGATACAAAATTATTTAAATGATATAAATATCTCGTGTGGGAGAGCACATTGTATGAAGAATCGGAAAACGAGTGTGTGCATGATGCACGATATTTAATATAGATTTACTAGTGCGAAAGCAAAAGTGGAGTGAAAATATAAAAAAAAAACATTTTGAAATAATACTCACATTCGGTTTCTTGCTTTGCGTTGTGTTTTTTTCTCTCTGTCGTTTCATTTCTTCATTCATTCCCATCCAGTGAGTGCCGGTAATCATATTAGCAACGCGCTGAAAAATCTACATATATTCACATTTACGAATTATACGACTACATGTGTTTCTCTCTGCTTTTTTCAATGCGATTCCTTTCATCCATTTCGATGGTACTTTTTTTCGCGTTCTCCTTTTCTCGCTTGTTCTATCTGCTCACATTTCTTAGGGGTTTACACTTTTTTTCTCTCATTCAACTTTGTTTCAAATTTTTCAAGTCTCAGTCAAATAATATATTGTAATTTGGTTATGTTTTTCAATGTGTGAATGCTCTTCGAATGAAGCTAATGGCACCCTTTTTATTTAGCTGCCATGAGTATGTGGTGCACACGATATATTATGATATGACGAAAACAAGAACTCTCATTCGCCTGCCCGTCCGCCCGCGACTCTTGTGAACGCTTCATCATGAACCATGCTCAGCATAACCAAAAGAAACAGAGAAGAAGAGAAAAAAAATCCGTAAAATATTGACGCTAAAACCTCAGCATCAAACGCCAAACCGAACCAAAATACCAAATGAAAATATAATACAAACCATTTTTTGAATTGGTGGTAACGTGGTAGTCTGCTGATGAATTTCATGCTTATATTTGGTTGTTGTTGTTGTTATTTTGTTTCAGTTCCGAAGCGAACACAAATAATTTTTACATGATACTCACCAGACTTCGATCGAATTGTTAGACAGAAAACAAGAGTGAAAGAACGAGAAAAAAATAACAACATGAACACAATGCTTTTGAAACAAACTCACAAGTTGAAAACCAAGGTCAGTGAGATTCATCGAATTTGTTTTAAGAGTACCATCAGTATACAACAAAATGAGCTTATCCATTTTCTGGAGATAAGAAGAAGAAAGCATTTTGTTGTTGTTGTTCTTCTTTTGCGAGTTGATTTTAAAAAGCTTTAAATATAGCGGTCACAGTTGTTTTTTGTTCTTTTTAAAGAAACAATGGACTGTGTCTGGTTGCGCCTGAAATATAACTAAAAAGTCAAAGAATGGCATAGAAGAGAGTGAGAGAGAGAGAGAGAGAGAAAAAAAAAGAAGAAGAAAAAAAAAGTCGGAGAAAATGTCACGACGCCGAAAAAATAATAATTCACCGGTGAGCAAGCAAAACAAATGATTCGTCTCCGTAAGAATGTGGCCGGCCGTGTTGTTGTTGCTTTGTTCCTAATTCATCAACAATAACAAACGGATTCCAATCTCTCACCTCCGGGCCATTCGGTTAAAAATTCGGTAATTATGTATGTTTCGGTTGATAGTGGTGCGATAACAGCGATTCCATTTGCATTTTTGTTGTTGCTGGTGTTGTTTCGGCTATATTTCTTTCTCCTCTTCGTCCTGTTCACATTTTGTTAGCGATTTTTGTTTTTTCTCTCCATTATCCATTTCATCGAAACGAAACTTTTGACGTAACATAAGTTAATGTGAGCGCGAAAATATCCATATATAATCATATTCATTTTGAAATTATCCGGACCGAGTGTGAGAGAGAATGCGAGCACACACACATGATTTTTCATGTTCGGTGAATCGTATAAAGTTGTTGGCGCGCGTACATTACCCGAAACGAAATTGCTTAAGGTGGCAATGGAAAAAAGGAAGTGAGAATTGTTTGCTGTGAAAGGAAACCCAAAAAAAAATTAGAAGAGAGAAAACGAACAAACAACGACAACAACCACAAAATACGCCACTCAAACCCCAAGAAGCAAAGTAATACTAAGCTAAGCCACAACCATGCAAATGAAAGTGAATGGAAAATCGAAATAAAATAACCGAAAAAATTCTGCACAATCGTATACGTATATTATACACAATACAATATATAAATATAAATTCGATTATTAATCGCATCGCGTATAACAATACGCGTGATATATTTTCTATTCACCACCATGTAAATAGAAATGACGAAATGAGTACGAGAGTAACCAGAACAAAAAAAGAGAAAATATTTTTGGAATATATTCTCGTCTCGTTCGTTTCAACATGAACATGCCAAATTACGTGTAACAATTCTTATCAAGTACCTGTCTCACACCATTCCGTAATTCAGTGTGTGTGGAGAGACTTAACCGGCGCTCCACTTTTTTTTCTCGCCCCATTCCTCATATGCCAACCAATTTCCACATTCGGAAACATGTACTCCATATATACATACACTCGAAAACAAAACAATCACCGAATCATACACATTCATTCACCCAATTTCTTGTTGTTGCTCACTCTCTCTCCTTCTCGTCTTTCTTCATTTGGCTGTGTTCTGGTTTCTATACTTTCTTTGAGACGTGTGTATATATATGTGTGTGTGTAATTGTGGCTGAGCTGACTAGCTTCTTTTTTTTCCTTGACTGATTCAATGCTTGTGTTTAATTTTCTATTATTTTGTGTTCTTTAACATTTATGCGTGCGTTCATTATGTATGATTTCACATGCATTACCCAACAATAAACAATTTGGAATCTTGTGTGTACGCGCGAAATACACGATTAAACGTTTGCCGTTTGCCATTAGCATTTGAGAGTGAGTTGGCCCGGTGTATTCGAGTTTATCCGGGGGAGGAGGGATGAGTGATTTTTGATCCGAATCCATTTTAACAATTCAGGTTGGCATGCTTTGACTTTGGCTAATAGACACTTTTTTCTCTCTTTTTTTTGGTGTGTGTGTGTGTGTGTGTTTGCATGCATGATTTGCTTGATATGTGACTATAACCAGCTATTTCTTTTGGCTTTTGTGTATGGATATGGACACATTGAGCTATTCTCTCTCTTTCTCTCGCTCTCTCTCTCTCTCTCTCTCTCTCTCTCTCTCTCTCTCTCTCTCTCTCTCTCTCTCTCTCTCTCTCTCTCTCTCTCTCTCTCTCTCTCTCTCTCTCTCTCTCTCTCTCTCTCTCTCTCTCTCTCTCTCTCTCTCTCTCTCTCTCTCTCTCTCTCTCTCGTCCTTTCTCTGTGATCAAACTGCTTGATTATTTCATTTCATGCTATCCATATGAATAAGCGTAATCTAAACACACTTGATGATGAATTTTTAGACATATATAGATATAATCAACCCGACACAATGCAAACGTATAAACATAGATTGGCCATGTAAAAATATAAAGAATACATTCGCGTAATTCATTTGTATATATATTCCCGTTACGCTGAAGAAAATCCTGCAAAAAAATATATAAAAGTGAAAGTGAACATAAAAATTAAGTACACGCATTCGACATTCATGATGTGTATGACGTTAGCTCAATCAAATATATGTGCGCATTCATTTCGATTGTTGCCTACGTGAATCACATCGAAATCAGCAAAGTTTTTGGCGTTTGATTGGTGTTCTTCAGTTTTATGTGTGTTTAATCCTGTTGAAAAATGATAATCGTTCGCCTGCATACAACATTTGATAAAATGGTGCGTGTATGTTGTTAACACACTTTCATATATCATTCACACACACACACACACACACACACACACACACACACACATTTCACCGTCAATTAATCCACAGAACAATAAAAAAAAACTTTTGGATGACATAACATTTGTTCGGTGTGATTTGCACGGAAAAGTCATTTTCATGGTGATTTTTAATGTTGATAACGATGGTATACGAAACTATTTCGCCCAAAAAACGAATGCCAAGACAATGGCGGTTCAAATTTAATTCGTTATCATTGTATGACCCGTATGACCCTATCATAAGGGGTGTATTTTATCCAAGGTACAATAACCAATCCATCAGTCTCGAAACTTGAAGCTTGAATATTACCGCTTGGATCACTTTTATTTTCTTTACCTGACCTGATATCGGTTCACTCGTATGTGGCACTCTACATTGCCACACATTTCTGCTTATGCAAAGTGAAATGTGCTTGTAATTACCGAAATGTTTTTGCTTAACTGACTAACACACATATTTGATACTTTATCACGCACTTGACGCAAATCAACGCACCTAATTTATTCTTATCTAAAGAAATTAATCTTCTACTGGAAATGAAAATGCAAAATAAACCATAAACCGCATATAGTAGAATATATACGCATAAACACACACAAAATACACATATTTGCTTGTACACGCACTCTCTGTCTATCATTTTCCAAAAATCATCGCATAAATAACATGCCTTGTGGAACAAAATGTGATGTGGATGGAAGGGGGATGGGGAGGGGAGGTGAGGTGAGGTAGTTAAGCAATGAATGTTGCTACTATGCTATTTTATCCAGTGGCATATGCATATGCCTTATGCTATTTAATGCACGGGTGGCACATGGCACGCGTCGAATTTGAAACTACTTGCAACGGTGTCGATTAACGATACTCGCACCAAGAATTTGATCGAATTATTGCTATATATATTGTTCGAGATAAATGTATGAGAATGGCGACCCCCAGCCAGCCGAACGCACACCGAACCAACGATTTTCTTACTTTTATCGACAAAATGCCGCATAATTAAATTATCCGAAGGGGGTAAAATGATGCGATACCACAAAAAAGCAATTTGGCGACAAACAACAATCAATGGGTTTTGCAATATAATGCCATGCCTAAATAGTAATTCCTTGACATTGGATTCCTTTTGCCTATACTTTGGAAAAAAAACAAGGATCGGCAAGACATGGTTATGGCCTCTCACAACGTGGACGTTATGCTTTAATATGAGATTGATAACGAATGCACGGCGGTTACCCTTTGGCCATCGTGTATATTTCGGTGACCAAACCAAGA
>CM059997.1:14861099-14863599 GCA_030463065.1 Aphidoletes aphidimyza | reverse complement strand
AAATTAATAAAATATTAAAAAATAAATTAAAAAATAAAATTAAATTAATAATTAAAATATATATAAAAAAGATAAATTAAAATAAAAAAAAAATATATATTAAAAAATAAAATAAATATATAAAAATATAAATAATAAAAAATAATAAATATATATAAAAAATATATTATTAAAAAAAAAAAAATAAATTATAAAAAATTAAAAAAATAAATAAAAAAAAAAAATAAATAAATATAAATAAAAATTAAAAAAAAAAATATATATATTATAAAAAAAAAAATATATAAATATAATAAATAAATAATAATTTAAATAAAATAATAAAAAAATTAAAAAAAAATAATTTTATAATATAAAATAAAAATATTAAAATAATAAAAAATATTAAAAAAAAATTAAAAAATAAAAATAAAAAAAAAATTAATAAAAAATAAATAATATATAAAAAAAATAAAAAATTAATTAATATATAAATAAAAAAAAAATAAAAAAAAATAAAATAAAAAATAAAATTAATAATAATAAAAAAATTAAATAAAAAATTAAAAATAAAAAAAAATAATTAAAAAAATTTATAATAATAAAAATTAAATATAATATATTAAAATAAAAATAATTAAATAAATTAAAAAAAATAAAATAAAAAAAAATTTAATAATAATTAAATATATAATAAATAATATATAAAATTATAAAAAAAATTAAATATAAATATAATAATATAAATAAATATAATAAAAAAATAAAAAAAAAAAAAATAAAAATATAAAATAATATAAATAATATATATAAAAATAAATAAATAATATAATTTAATTAAAATATAAAAATAAAATATAAAAAAATATATAAAAAAAATAATAAAAAAAAAAAATTATAAATAAAAAATAAATTTAATAATAATTAAAATAATAATATTAAAAAAATATAAAAAATATAAAATTATAAAAATAAAATAAAAATAATAAAAATAAAAAAAAATATAAAAAAATTATAAAATAATAATATAAATATTAAAAAATTTATAAATAATAAATAAATAATAATATTAAAATTAATAAAAAATAAATAAATTATAATAAAAAATTATAAAAAAAAATAAAAAAAAAAAAAATAAAAAATAAATTAATAAAAATAATATATATATAAAATAATATAAAAAAATAAATAATATAATATAAATAAAAAAATATAAAATTAAAATAAATAAAAATATAAAATATTAAATATATATTATAAAAATATAAAAAAAAAAAAATTAATTATTAAAAAAAATAAAAATAAAATAATAAAAAAAAAAAAAATATTAAATAAAAATAAAAAATAAAAAAAAAAAAAATAATATAAAAATAAAATAATTAAAAAAAAAATATAAAAATTAAATAAAAAAAAAAAAATAAAATAAAAAAAAATTAAAATAAAATAAATAAAAAAAATAAAATAAATATAAAAAAAAAAAAAATAAAAAAATAATAAAAAAAAAAAAAAATAAAAAAAATATAAATAAATAAAAATATAAAAAAAAATAAATAATAAAAAATAAAAAAAAAAAATAATAAAAAAATAATAAATTAAAAAAATATATAAAATAAATAATATAAAAAAAAAAAATAAAAATAAAAATATATAATAAAATAAATAAAAAAAAAAAAAATAAAAAAAATAAAAAATATATTAAAATAAAAAAAATAAAATATATAAAAAAAATATAAAAAAATATAATAAAAAATAATAAAAATAATAAAAAAAAAAAAATAAATAAAAAATAAAATAATATAAAAAAAAAAATAATAAAAAAAATAAAAAAATAATAAAAAATAAAATTTAAAAAAAAATAAAATAAATTAATAAAAAATTATATAAAAAAAATAATAAAAAATATAAAAAAATAATAATAATAAAAAAAAAAAATATAAAATAATAAAATAAAATAAAAATAATAAAAAATTATTAAAAATAAAAAATAAATAATAAAAAAAAAATATAAAAAATAAAAAAAAAATAAAAAAAAAAAAAGATAAAAAAAAATAAAATATAAAAATAAAAAAATAAAAATATAAAAAAATAAAAAAAATAAAAAAATATAAAATTAATAAAAAAAAAAATAAAAAAAAATATAAAAAAATATAAAAAATAAAATAATAAAAAAATATAAAAAAAAAAATAATAAAATAAATAAAAAATAAAAAAAAAATAAAATAATATAAATAAAATAAAAATAAAAAAAATAAAAAAAAAATTAAATATAAAAAAAATAAAAAAAAAAATTTAAATAATAATAAATATAAATAAATAAAATTAAAAAAAAATTAATAAATATAATAAAAAATAAAAAATATAAAATAATAAAAAAAATAATTAAATAAATAAAAATAATATAAAAAAAAATTATAAAAATAAAAAAAAAAATAAAAAATATAAAAAATAAATATAAAATAAAAAATAAAAATAATATATAAAAATAATATAAAATAAAAAAAAAATAAAAAAATATAATAAA